>CM033644.1:118558084-118578480 GCA_019512145.1 Engystomops pustulosus | reverse complement strand
CAGCCTGCCGGCCCCCCGTCAGTGCACAGCCTGCCGGCCCCCCGTCACTGCACAGCCTGCCTGGAAGAGGACCTGGTTTTTTTTCTTGACTCCAGTATAAGCCGAGTTAGAGTTTTCCAGCACATTTTTTGTGCTGAAAAACTCGGCTTATACTCAAGTATATACGGTATTTATATAAATTAAGCAAGGAGGCTGTTGCAGGACATTTCAGTAGTGGGTATGACTGATGGACATTAGTGAGGGGAGGCTGTGACCAATGCATTTCCCACCCAAGGCCAATCCTCATGTCAACAGTTTTTTTCATTTTTTGTGGTAGAATTATGTGCCTAGGCCTATATTCAGATCGAATTATACTTGAGTATATACTGTAGTTCAAAAATTGTATACAATTACATCAAAGTGAAAGTCTCATCACACTGCAATTTAAAGAGAACCCGTCAGGCAAAATAACCCCCTAAACTAAATATATTTTCATAAACTGCCATTAGAAAGCATTGCCTCTATCCCTTCATTATCCCTCTACATGCTTGTAAACCTAAGCAATGAGGTCCTAAAGCTGTATGCAAATGACCTGTGAAATGTCTGGCTTATTCATGAGTGGGAGGCCAGCCACACCCCCAGTGCATGACTGACAGCCTGTATAATGGTGTGAGGCTGTATAATGATAAGCTTCCTGGTGCTGGTGGCCCCTGCAGCCTGTGTGTGTGTAGGAGAGATACAACAGCTCCAGGCAGCCATGTTATAGCAGAACATGTCAGGTACATGTGTAGCTGATGTCTGTGTATTAGGAGGATGCAGCATGTCAGCAGATGCAGCACACACACTAGCAATGCTTTACTATACATTACACACAGACATGAGCAGGGGGAGGAGAGGGGAGGGGGAACAGGGGTGACATCACTGCCTCTGACCTTGTGACCAGCCTCATTTACATAATAAAGATGATTTTGCAATGATTAATGTATGAATTGACTAAAAGGCTGGGATGAATCCTTGTGAGCTGCTCCAATAGGTAGTAGTGACAGGACTAGTGACAGAGACCTGATGACAGGTGTCCTTTAACAGCCTAACATCCTTATACCCTTACCTGCAGCATACGTTTGGGTTTACATTTCTTGAAAGCAGCAACTCAACACACTTCACAATCTTTTCCTCAGATGCACGTGCAGAACATGCAGCCATAAGCACAGTAAAATTATCTATAAGAAAGAGAAAAGTGCAAGGGCAACACTTTATTAAGCTGTCTATCGTTTCTAATTTAAGAAACTTTGACATTAACCATTTTTGAAGCCGAAAAGATGATTATAAAAGATAAATAGTAGTACAAAGTAAGAATCGCCTGTTATATGTTGTATTCAGTACAAATGCTTCAGCAAAACGGGTTTTTTTCAGTAATACAGTACAATCAAAAAGTATAGTCTATAGATTATAGAGAACTTTTTCAAGTGTTTATTTATATTCATGCCGATTAGACTAATCCATAATTAACAACTGCACAGGCAGCGTTTAAATGCTTTAGTAATCTTTATATAGAATAAATAGATTCACCGCAGCGTGGTGCGCACGACCACTTCCTATTTAGGCGCACACGCACGGTCGCGCATGGTGCGCCGAGCACGTACCACGGTGTGGTGAATCTACTTTGTAGATTCACTGCAGCTTAGAAGCATGAAGCAGCTTAGAAGCATGATTGGAAGTGGTACATTTCCTTTAAACATTTATAGAACTGTCTGTGTGGCATCTAATAATTTCTCCCTCATTTCCGCAAAAGCAAGGAGAGTATTAGAGTAATGATTGCCAAGCACATTTACCCCGATCGTAGACCAAAAACAATCAAAAAAAGTCAAAAAAGTTTAAAAAATACAAATAGAAAAAATTAAAAAAAAAAAACCTTATAGAAGTCCCCTAACGTCCCATCCCATATAAAAATCAAGTAGGAAAAAAAATAAATAAATAATAATAATATATACAGGCAGTCCCCGGGTTACATACAAGATAGGGTCTGTAGGTTTGTTCTTAAGTTGAATTTGTATGTAAGTCGGAACTGTATATTTTATCATTGTAATCCCAGCCAGAACTTTTTTGGTCTCTGACAATTGGATTTTAAAAATGTTGGGTTGTCATAAGAATCAGGATAAACACTAAAGCTTAATTACAGACACCTTTGATAACTGTTATGGCTGATCATTGTAGCCTAGGACTAAAGCACAATAAATTACCAATATCCAGAGGTCCGTTTGTAACTAGGGGTCGTATGCAAGTTGGGTGTTCTTAAGTAGGGGACCACCTGTGTATGTATTGTATATATATAATAATAATAATAATGTTTTGCCTATTAAAACATTGTGATACAAAAAGAAAACAATTTCTCACAAAATTAAAAATCAGGATTGGTCCTAAAGCCCTAAAATGGCTTAGTCACTAAGGGGTTCATAACCACAGTATCAGTGTGCATTATTGGCCAGCAAATTCACCTGATCTCAACCCCATAGTTAATCTATGGGTATTGTCATGAGAAAGAAGAGTCACCGAACCCTACAATGCAGAGATGAAGGCTGCCATCACACAACCTGGGATTCCATAGAACCCCTGTAGTGTCATCAGTTGATCACCTCTATGGCACACCACAATGGTGTAGTCATTTATGTAAAAGGAGCCCTGACCAAGTATTGAGTGCATTTATTGTACATACTTTTCATTTGGCCAACATTTCAGTGTTGAAAAAAAAAATGTATATATTTTGTCTTGTATAATACTATAATTTTCTGAGAAAAACATATGGGTTTCCCTTGGTTGTAAGCCATAAGCATCAACATTAACAAACACTTTAATTTGAACTCATTTATACTGTATGTAAAGACTATAAAATATGAGTTTCACTTTTTGGATTGAACTACTGAAAAACCAAAACAAAACATTTTGCTTATATTCTTATTTATTGACAAGCACTTTTATATAGGCTTCAATATAATAGCATGTATATAAAAATAGAGCCCTGTCAACTACATGCCACCCTTCTTTAAGCCAAAGATTCCACTTACACCTGCATAAAATCAGCTTTGTTCCCTTATCTGGAAAGCAGCTGTGAGTCAGAAGGGGCATGGCCTGCTTGGCAAAGTCCAGTGGCTCCTCCCCATGTCCCATGCCTTTCTCACCATTCAGCACTTCATGTCATGTGACCAGGGCGATGTCATCCAAGGTCCTGTTACATTTGCACAGTCTACCTCATGTATGTATGTGATCACAGGAAATCGCAGCATGTAGGCATGAGGAGGAGTAGAAGTCCATGGAGACATGCTATGATCATGCCATGATACTGCCACGTGATAAGATACATACATGGGTAAAGGACCTCAGATGACATGCTGACAAGAGACATGGGATATGGGAAGATATAGATGGGAGGGTCCGGTTGAGCAGGAAAACCTCCACTGATTCCAGGTAATATAAGATTTGGTACACTAAACCACCGGTCCATTAGGACCTGTTCATGGTTTAGTGCAGGGGTCAGGAACCTTTTTGGCTGAGAGAGCCATATGCGCCACATATTTTAAAATATAATTCTGCGAGAGCCGTACAATATGTTTAAAGGGACACTGACGGAACAATGGCTCCAGCAGTTATTAGTACAGCAAGGAGTCCCCCCCCCCCTGTACTAAGCCGCCACTGGACCAAAACCATGGTAATTCCCTGTAAAATAAAAATTAGATAATTTACATTCCCTATTAATTTACTGTCCCTATACAGACGGCAACTGCTGCAGAACATCCCTATACATGAGCCAACCGCTGCAGAACATCCCTATACAGACGCCAACCGCTGCAGAACATCCCCATACATGAGCCAACCGCTGCAGAACATCCCCATACATGAGCCAACCGCTGCAGAACATCCCCATACATGAGCCAACCGCTGCAGAACATCCCCATACACCACGGCATTGTTACCGGCCCTAGCTCAGGTAACAAATGACAGGGTAATTAAACTATTAGTACCACCCATTGTGTGTGTCATGTCTGGGACGGGGCTGTGTTTTCAGGCTCTTTGATTGGTTGGGCGGTACAAGCATCAAGCTACATTGTAGCCGCTGTGATCCCGCCCATGTGCAGGAACAATCCCGCTGGTTAGCGGTGAGAGATTGCCGTCAGTAACCTGCACGGGATTTCCACGCCCTCTCAAGGTGGGGCTCCAGTACCATTCGCGATCACCCTGGGAGGATGTGTCACGGGGACCGGTCACATGACCCCCGGATGTCAACATTGATTAAATGGAGATCGTACATCGCAGGATTTACGGTAAGGCAGAGAAAGACGAAGTATTTGAAGATCGCTAGCAATGGTTAAGCTATGATTGTGGGATAGTGCATCGGACAAAGTATTCAGATGATAAATGTCAGATTATATGTAGTAACTGCAACGGATGGAGGTATATTGCTAGAGCAGTTACAGTACATGGAGTCTATATTATCAGATTTATGGGGGACGTTATGGTGGTAGTAGCACTGGATTAAATAAAACACGCATACGGGACAAAATCATTGAGATCTCGTGGTTTGACAGTGTCCAGAGAGAAAATCCAGCGCGATTCTCTCTGGCCCACCACTCTGTCATAATCACCACCTCTTATTAGGGGATCGATGGCTTCGATGCCTTGAAAACTGATCACCTCCGGATGTCCTTGATGGAACTCCCAAACATGTCGGGGAATGAGGGTGTCATGTTTATTGATTATGTCCCTAATATGCTCCCCAATTCTGGTACGCAGCTCCTGGACGGTTTTTCCGACGTATTGTATATAACAACTGCACGTCAATAAGTAGACTACTCCTGTAGTCCTGCAGGAGATTAATTTCTTAATCGGAAAAACCCTGTTCGTATTGGAACTTCGAAAGCTGGCACCTTCTTGTATGTATTTGCAATTTTGACATTTTCTACATTTAAAGGTGCCTTTTGGTGTTTTGGGGAGCCAGGTCGTTTTTTGGACAGGAACAAGGTGACTCTGCAGTACGTGATGGAAGGAACTTCACCAACCATTTTCCCTATGTCTGGGTCGCGTTGTAAGATACCACAGAATGTCTCAAGGGTTTGGCGAACCATGATGTGTCCAGCATCATAGCAGCCTATTATCTGCATCTGAGAGTTGTTTTCCTCCTTTGGATTGGGGTGTAAAAGAGTGTTTCTATTAGATAATGCATGTTGGTATGCATTTTTTAGTACTCCATTTGGGTACCCCCGTTGCCAGAGAGAATCGCGCTGGATTTTCTCTCTGGACACTGTCAAACCACGAGGTCTCAATGATTTTGTCCCATATACGTGTTTCATTTAATCCAGTGGTACTACCACCATAACATCCCCCATAAATCTGATAATATAGACTCCATGTACTGTAACTGCTTTAGCAATATACCTCCATCCGTTGCAGTTACTACATATAATCTGACATTTACCATCTGAATACTTCGTCCGATGCACTATCCCACAATCATAGCTTAAAGGGGTATTCTCATCTGTGCATTCACATTCAGTTTGATTAAATGTTCCTGTGTGAATGTAGCCATGTTGTCCCTTAGAAATAAGACTGTGTCCTTGGATACGGCCACCTCTGCTGGAGGAATTGCACAAAGAAACAAAATGTTCTTGTATATAAAATGTCAGAGAGTTACTGCATGTACTACAGCCATCGTGTGGTAATGACTGCTGAAGCCAGGAGGTCAGGCAAGACTCAATAGCGCATATCTGGCCACCGCTGCCAAATTGTGAGGTGGCCGTAACCAAGGAAGCTATCTCGTTTCTAAGGGACAACATGTCTACATTTATGAGAAATTATCTTCACACAGGAACATTTTTTTTAAATAACACCCAATTGAAGAAATGTTTACATATGGCAAATGAATTTCAGTAAATGTGATTGCCCAGATGGGAATACCCCTTTAACCATTGCTAGTGATCTTCAAATACAACGTCCATCTCTGCCTTACCGTAAATCCTGCGATGTACGATCTCCATTTAATCAATGTTGACATCCGGGGGTCATGTGACCGGTCCCCGTGACACATCCTCCCAGGGCGATCGCGAATGGTACTGGAGCCCCGACTTGAGAGGGTGTGGAAATCCCGTGCAGGTTACTGACAGCAATCTCTCACCGCTAACCAGCGGGATTGTTCCTGCACATGGGCGGGATCACAGCGGCTACAATATAGCTTGATGCTTGTACCGCCCAACCAATCAGAGAGCCTGAAAACGCAGCCCCGCCCCGGACATGACACACACAATGGGTGGTACTAATAGTTTAAATACCCTGTCATTTGTTACCTGAGCTAGGGCCGGTAACAATGCCGTGGGCTTGGTTTACAATCCTTCATCCTGGTGGTAGGTGTCCTTTAACCCCTTTGCGCACCTTGACGTGACTCTACGTCATAGGATGCAGGTCTTTCCCGCACCTAGATGTAGAGTCACGTCACAACTTTAAAGTGTCACTGTCACGAGTGACAGTGACACAGACCCACAATCACGGCGCCGGCCACCGGGTCCGGTATCCTAGTAACCGGCAAGGGATCTATCACAGCGGTCCCTTGCCGGCTCTGATTGGCCGATCTGTACAGAATGGCCAATCAGACAGCGATCACGTGTCAAGAGGAGGACAGAGGAGGGCTGCAAGCTCCCTTATCCTGAAGTGAAGAGAACGGAGCCTGTGTCCATCTGCTGTCCCCTCACAGTCAAAATCCACCATTTTAACCCTTTGATCACAGCTGCCCCTCTGTGATCATCCCCCTAACTCCCACACTATTAGGGAGTTCCCAGTTTCTTTTTTTTTTGTGCAAAAAACTAAAAAAAAAAAAAAAAAAGTCAGTGTTAGTTAGTATCCATGTCAGTAAGTGTCAGTTAGTGTCCGTCAGCGTCCGTAGCATCCAGTGTCAGTTAGCTGTCCGTTAGGTCAGTTAGCTTCGTCAGCGTCATTCTTAGCGTCCGTCAGTTGTCAGTTAGCGTCCAGCGTTCAGTGAGCATCCGTCAAGTCAGTGAGTCGTCCGTCAGAGTCGTGAGCTCGTCAGAGTCTGGCGTTCCGTCAATTTCAGTTTCTTTTCTTTGCAAAAAACTTATACATAAAATTTTAAAAGTCAGTGTTAGTGTTATAATCAATTGAGTGTCAGTCAGCGTCCGTCACAGTCAGTCAGCGTCCGTCACAGTCAGTCAGCGTCCGCCACAGTCAGTCAGCGTCCGCCACAGTCAGTCAGCGTCGCCCCATCAGTCCACCACAGTCAGCTGAGCTCCGTCACAGCCAGTGACTTCGTCACAGCCAGTGAGCATCCGCACGTCCAGTTTTCAGTGTCCGCGTCCGTCAGAGTCTCCTAATCTAAGGGAGCTTCAGTTTCTTTGTTTCTTTGTCAAAAACATTATACATAAAAAAAAAAAAAAGCAGGTATCGTGTTGTTATATCAAGTGAGTCGTCAGCGTCCGTCACAGTCAGTCAGCGTCCGTCACAGTCATCAGCGTCCGCCACAGTCAGTCAGCGTCCGCCACAGTCAGTCAGCGGTCGCCACAGCCAGTGAGCGTCCGTCACAGCCAGTGAGTGTCCGTCACAGCCAGTTAGCGTCCGTCAAAGCCAGTTATCGTCCGTCACAGCCAGTTTCAGTGTCAGCGAGAGTCCAACAGCGTTATTCACTGTCAGACTGACAGTTTTGATCAGTGACAGTTCATCTGTGTCCACCAGCAGCAGTCAGTGTCACTCCAGCTGTCAGTGTGTACGATTGTTACATTTGCAAGTAAAGTACGTTACACATTGTTACAGTTTCAAATAAAGTGCATTAGGCAAAATGACACAAAGAACATACAGTGCTGAAGAGGCGTATGCTATGTTAGCCTCAGACACAGAATCAGCGAGTGAGGGAGGCTCAGAATTTGTTCTGTCCTCCTCTTCTTCTTCCTCATCTGATAATGAAGAACCTCCTCGCAGGGTTAGGAGGGCCATAACTCCAGTTTTACCTCCACCTCCAGAAAGTAACTGGTTTTCCACAGCCTCCTATGTCCCCCAAGTACTTGACTTTACCGCTGTTCCAGGAGCCCAAGTACAAACAGCAGGGTTATCTGAAATTGGCCATTTCAAATTATTTTTTACAGATGACCTGCTGGACTTGATTGTTGAGCAAACCAACTTATATGCCCAGCAATTTTTAGAAACTAACCCCAATTCATTTTATGCCAGGCCATATAGATGGTATCCAACCACTAGAGAAGAAATTAGAAAATTTTGGGCATTAGTGCTAAATATGGGCCTTACAAAAAAACCATCAGTAAGGGACTATTGGTCTAAAGATCTCTTACATCATACCCCCTTGTATGGATCAACAATGCCCAGGGCTCGCTTTGAGGCCATCCAAAAATTTCTCCATTTTGCTGACAATTCCCAATGCCCCCCCCAAAATGACCCCAGTTTTGACAGACTGTATAAGATTCGGCCCCTGATTAAATTTCTAAGCCAAAAGTTTTCTTGCCTATACATCCCAAAAAGAGAGATTTCGGTGGATGAGTCCCTGGTGCATTTCAAGGGGAGAATAAAGTTTAGGCAATATTTGCCTAACAAACGTGCCAGATATGGCATAAAGATTTACAAAATGTGTGAGTCTGAAACAGGCTACACTCACACATTTCGGATCTATGAGGGAAGGGACAGTCAAATTCAGCCCCCTGATTGTCCTCCATCCCTCACAATAACTGGGAAGATTGCCTGGGACCTCCTGCATTCAGTGTTTGACAAGGGGTACCACGTGTACCTTGATAATTGGTACACAAGTGTGCCCTTGTTTCAGTGCCTGGCTGAGAAAAAAACACTTGCATGTGGGACGATCCGCAGGAATCAGAGGCACCTTCCCAAGACCCTAATAAGCCAAACCCTGCAGGTTGGGGAGAGCAGAGCACTTCACAGTGATGGGGTCCTCTTTTTAAAATTTAGGGACAAAAAAGAAGTGTTTATGCTATCTAGCATTCATGATGCCAGCAGCTCCCTTGTCCCTGTCCGCGGAACAGCAGCACCCATCTCAAGACCACTATGCATTCAGCATTACAATAAATTTATGGGGGGAGTGGACATGGCTGACCAGATGCTCAAACCGTACAATGCCATGCGGAAATGTAAAATATGGTACAAAAAGCTGGCAGTATATTTTATCCAAATCTTTGGAACCTTTTCCTTCTCCACTCATAGAGGCTAATCAAGATATTTCCGATTAGAACCCAAGGGATTAAATATAAAATAGCGCTTACCCGAGATCTTGCCTTTGCGCATAAACTAAACCACAGGGTTTCCTTCCCTAACCTAATGAAGGAAATACAAGTATTTGCCCAATGTCTAATTTCCGCATGAACAGGTCCAAATCTGAGGCCCCTCAATGTCTCCTTCCCGAGGCCCTGTTGAGACAACGCGAGGTTCCTTTATTTTAGGTGGGCTCCTCCGCCAAGCATTACTTACCTGGGGACTCAATGGTCACCGATTTATCTAAGCTCTAACACGCTTAACTTTTTACCCATTCTTAAGAAATACCATGGACCTGCTCCAGGTGGACCAAAGGCGTTTTTTCTAATTGGTGGCAGAGATGTGTCCAATACTTAAATGAACTAGCTCTTCCCGCGTCTTCTTATTTTACTTCAAGCACTACCGCATCAATTTGCCGAGGCCTACGTGTGGTCCCTGAATGCCATTCAACATAAATTCTTTGGGCGGGTAACCGCTAGGATTCCAGCGTACCATTAATCGCCCAAAGCTATCTGGGGGGGATTGGGTTGCCGGACTTCAAGGTTATCATTCGGCCGCTCATAGGGGCCAAGTCCCTTGATTGGTGTTGTAATGCAGACCTGAAACCATGGGTGCGTCTGGAGCGTCCTACACGACAATCCCCTACGGAGATACCTTGGGCCGTCTTTAGAAATGAACTCAGCTCTAAATCAACACCCTGACAAACGATTGGCCCTACTTTCTCTCAGTCCAGTTAGAGATCGTCGCGGAAAGACTACGCCAAACACTCCCCACTACTACCAGTGTTGGGCCGTCCTATTTTAGAGCTCCTGTTGTGACGATCCCGTATTTAACCATTGGACGGGCGGCAAGTTTAGGGCTAAGCAAAGCCCTCAGCGAGACTCGCCCTGGTTAAACGACTCAGGCAGCTCATGGAAATCACAGACCCATGCCCACTGGGGCATGGAGGGCTCACAATTACGACACATTTAATTTCTCTGCCTCCTTGCTCTCAATTATTCTAAAAATCAACCTCGTTCGAAAGCCTTTGTTCATCACTGGACTGGTAAAACTACGCTCTCCTCCTCCTATTCATGTCTTCAAGAGCCGTACCAGATGAACCCTGGCCCTCAGTTTTTAAGGGCAATGGGGAATCAGACTTACATGTCACGCTTAAACCTGAGATAAGGAAGCGCATCTCGACTTTGCTGCCATTGCACCTCAATCAGTTTGAGATCCACAAGCGGGGTATAACTCATGGCCTAGGTTTATAGGGTACTTACTCCCGCGCACGGATCTTCCCGCTGGTTGCCCCCGCCTGCTGGAGATGTGGAGAAGAGGAAGGATCCTTCCTCCATGTGTTCTTTGTCTTGTCGGGTCCTTGCCCCCATTTTGGCAAAGCTTGCAACACTACATTTCCTTGATCTGGGAGATTCTGTGGGCTGGACCCCTCTCCTACTTCCCATCATTGGGAGGTTTTCACACAAGCATCGCGAACATACAGAGAAATCAATATTGCGCTCCTCAATTACTGGCTGCCCTTTCTGCATTCCAGCACTATGGAATCAACCAATCCTCCCCAACACTGACCATGTGGGTTTTAAACAATTGAATATAATCGATGCGAATGGAAGACCTTACTTCTTCCGTGCCGCACCGCTCGCAAATTTAGCAAAACCTGGCAACCATGTATCCTTTTCAGCAATCGCTGAGTAAGACAAACTCTTATAAGATAGGGTTATCCCCTTTCCGGACTGCTTCGGCTTGTCCTCCCTGCCACCCCGGCCTAGGCGCCTCCTTCTACTCCTCTGCTCGCCTACTTGACTATACCCCCTTTAGCCCTAATCCCGTTCTCCTGACTCCCTTTCCCCTTATTCCTATTACCTCTATTCTCCCCTCCCTATGGTTCTTTGGGAGTTCCTTATGGGCCTTAATTGAGTCTACGGTCTCCTAGTGGTTTTTGTTATTGTTTTCTAAATTACAAAACTAGGTGAGAGTTTGGAGGGTCGGTCGAATACACGAAGAAGGTCACCAATGTTGCATCTGTATATATTTTTTGGTCAGTTTTCGTTTGATGTTTGATTGTATGTCCTCAATGTTACAAGGGCTGCGCTCCTGCTCTTATTTGTACTCTTACTGCCAAATAAAAACAAAATTAAAAAAAAAAAAAGGAGCAAGGTAAAGGGTTCCCTTTTGTGACTTTTCAATGCAGTGACGGGCTTCTTCTTGAACTCCTGTACTCTTTTTTGTTTGTATCTGACAACTGCTCACAATTTGGGTTGATGTTAGAGTTCGCCTAAGGGCGGCAGCGCTCGTGCGTTGAACCCGTTTTGGGCATTTTTAAGTATCGTTAAAAGACACATGTTTTTTTGGGAAACACAGATCCGTTTTGTGACCAGTTTTTACCCAATTAGCTGATTAGAACCATTAAAGTGCACGTTTTTTTTTAAACGGACTGCTTAAAAACGGCACAAAAATGGGTTCCAAAAGCCACGTGTGCTGCCGGATTAATGGAGACTGCCAAT
Source organism: Engystomops pustulosus (assembly GCA_019512145.1). Taxonomy (NCBI): domain Eukaryota; kingdom Metazoa; phylum Chordata; class Amphibia; order Anura; family Leptodactylidae; genus Engystomops; species Engystomops pustulosus. Next base: position 118,566,730 of record CM033644.1, on the reverse strand, counting down.
TAATGCCGCCTTGTAGGCGTTGGGGTCTATGACCATAGGTGCTACCTAGGGAGATAAGAAAACCATGCCCCTTTTAGCTACTTGTACGGCAGCGTCCCTTGACATCAATCTTGACCTACCTAAGCCTACTACCAGGCCGTACTTGAGGGGGTGCGAGAGGTTACATCCCACCTTGGCCCAAGAGGTTTAGGGGGCCTTATGTGTCACTTCCCATATGAGAAAGACTAGACTCTATATCCATACATTATAGTCGGGGGCTGCACGGATTTGCACTGGGCCCATCAGCTTCTTAGTTTCCACCACTGCCTTTGACATGATGCGGATAAGACCAACCAGTATCTTTATTTCCGGAATGAACAGACTCCTCACTCCCTACCTAAATGTGCCCTTAATTGACATCTCCATAAGGAATACTCTTCCCTCCTGACCCTAGTCCAAGCCGCTCGCAACAGCCAACCATTCCTACGTGTACGTGTAGACCCAATCAGGTTGTACTTGAAATGCATTGTGTGTTTAGAGTTAGTCATTTGATCGAGGCAGTGTGCTAGCATAGTGTTTTCATGCTATTGAGGATTAACTCCTGTGTGCTGTAAACACTAATGCCCCTTCCACACTAGGGTTGCATTCAGCGTCCGGGTGGCAATTGCGTGAAAAACGGACGGTGTTTTGCTGCGTTTTTTTCCTTGTTTCTTGGAGTCATTAGCGTTTTTTGCGTTTTTTCACGTGCGTGTTGTTCGCGTTTTTTTTTTTGCGTTTTTTCGTGGCGTTTTTCTTCAATGCGCGTTTTTAGAAGTCATGTGACTTTTTTCAAAGGGACATGGTTTCGTGAATAAAATGTGTTATTTTACTTGAAAAAGAATGTCCTCTGAGAATTAGCAGAGGTTATGCAAACATCCTACAATCTTTCTTCACTGTTCCGCCGTATATTACCCGTCTCCCAGACAGTTAGCAGATGTGAAAGAACATGAGACTAGAATAAATCCGTGAACACAGGGATCATTTAAGTGAAAAACACAGTAAATAGGACATGAATGAATAGATTACAGAATTTCGGCAACATCTGCCTTTACTTGTCGGGAGATCGCGTCTCGGAATCGGTGCAGACAAAATAGTTTGAATAACAATATATATGTGTAGAAGACATATGCACGATTATGGAATACTCTCTGTGGGTCATTGTAATGTATAGTGAGGCAGAAATGCCATATACTGCGATATCAGTATTATTGCAGTATATGTCAGGAGCGATCAACCATCGGGTTAATGTACCCAGAGGGGTCTAAGAAATAGTGGTAAAGAAAAGAAAAAAAAAGTTTAACATGTAAAAAAATAAAATAAAATAGTAAAAGTTCAAATCACCCCCCCTTTCCTAGATAACGGATATAAAATATAATAAATCTAGTCTAAATCAATCAAAATTAAACACAACGTTATTGACGCGTTGACCTCCGAACGGCAAATTGGCGCCCAAATTCCCAAACGCGAACTTTTACAACCTTTTTATATGACATAAAAAATGTAAAAAAATGATCAATGTCGCAACAGTCCTCAAAACGTTAGCAATGATAACGTCGGCTCCTTTCCGCAAAATGACACCTCACATCATCGTCCATTATCGCCAAAGTCTGAAAAGAGTTTATTCTCGTCGAAGATGGCAAAAATTTTTTTTGTGTACGACATTCGTTTCATTTTGAAAATGTATTAAGACTCAATAAACCTGTATAAATTTGGTATCCCGCGATCGTACCGAACCAAAGATAAAGTAGAGGTGTTATTTGTGAGCGCAGAGTGAAAGTCGTGAAAACCTGAGCCACAAGAGCATGACGCACAATGCATTTTTTTTATTTCCACATTTGGAATTTTTTTTGCTGCTTCCACTACAGGGCAGGAATAAGAAATACATCATGGAAAGTAACATTGTTACGCCAAAATAAGCCCTCACAACAACCAGCTCTATACACCTGAAAAGAAGAGTTTATGGATTTTTTGAAGATGAGACAGAAATTAGGCGAAATACCAACCCTGCGTCCTTAAGGGGTTAAAAGGTTATTCCGGCTTTTTACCTACCACCCTGGGCCCGCCGATGTCCCGCCGCGTCCCTTCGCTCCTGCCCTGTTTGTTTACAGGGGCCAGAAGCGCGCACCAGTGACTACTTCCGGTCCGCTATGTGTACGGGATCCTCAATCCCGCCCCTATCTCTCAGCTTGTAAGTGCTGGGAGATTGTGTCTGATGGGAGTTCTGTCTGGCCGGGCCGTAAGCTCCTGTGCTCCCCTGGATACAAACCCGACGCACGGACCCGCGGCGCTGGACATAGGCAGCGCTGACGATGTATGTAGATGTTTATTATTTTTTCACTACCCACCCCACCCAGCACCAGCCCTCAGTATTTTTTAACACCCGATAACCCCTTTATGTCAGGGAGCTTTCGTTTACTATAGTTCTCCTACATACTTTCACATTCAAAAAACATTTTTGCACTATATAAACCACATGATGGGTATCACCTTTCCTGAAAGAACAACATATCGTAACTTCTTCTGTTTTCATTTGAATTAAAATAATTTGCATTTCAGCGTAAGAAATCCAGGTACTTACATCTTCTTCTTCCACAAATAGCTGCCCGACCCACCCCTCACATACCATTCCGGATTTCTGGTTGTAAGCAAGGGAATTGCTCTAGAGATTATATCTATGAAGAAACAGTGCCGAAACTATAGAGAGAAATCTTTAAGAAAGAGGGTATGAACGGGTTTGCAGAGGCAAAAAAAACGTGTGTTTGCAACAACCCCAATTAGTATATTCACTCCTTTGATGTTCAACAACATGAACCCTCTACGTTATGCTTTCTATGGGACATAAAAGGTGTTTAGATTTAAAAAACTTAAAGCCTCATGAGGGGAGGCATTGGGAGTCACTAGAAGGACAAAGAATACCACTGGATTTTGGAACAGAACAGAAGAGTTTTTAATACCGTATAACTCTAGTATAAGCCGAGTTTTTTCAAGCACAAAAAATGTGCTGAAAAGCCAAACTCGGCTATAACTCAAGTGAAAGAAAAAACGAAGAAAAAAACCCTCACCTCTCCGGCGCCCCTGGCAGGTCCCTTGTGCGTCGCATGCTCTGTTGTCAGCGGCGCCCGCTGGAATCGTATTGGTGTGCCGGACCGCAACACACTCTGATGTCAACCGGCGGCCGCTGACCCTTCAGATGTGTGCGCTGCACGGATTGCCGCGGACTGATGCATCCACAGAAGACCTGCCGGGGCGCCGAGAGGTGAGGTTTTTTTTTTTTTTAATAATTTAATCTAATGTCTGTATACGGGCAGGTTAGGTCTACCTAACGCAGCCTTTTAAGTATAACAGATCGGGGGGGCCGCTGCATTACTGGGTAGTGATGGTTATTACTGGTCACGGGGGCTGGCAGGTCTATTCAAAGGGCTTTGGGCTAGATGGCTCATACTGGGGCAAGATGGCTATATCACTGGGGGCAGGGCTGGATGGCTATTTCTGGGGCAGGGGCTGACAGTTATTACTGGTAGGCAGGGGCTGGCAGGCTCTATACTACTGGGCTTGAATGCTTGTACTGGGTAGGGACTTGGCAGTTTATACTACATAGGGCTGATGCTATATATACTAGGCCGTATGCGCTGGCATGCTATATACTACAGGGCGACTTGTAATACTACGGGGCTTTGTGGGCTATATTACTATACTACAGGAGGGGCTGTAGGCTTACTACAGGGGTTTTTGGCTTACTATATACTGGGGTGATTTGTTGGCTGTGACGCAGATCCATTTTCCCATCGCTAATCCTCAGCTTATCTCGAGTCATAAGATTTTTCCCAATTTGGGTGTTAGAATAGGGGCCTAGGGGCCTCTCGCTTATACTTACTAACTCGGGTCGGCTGTCTCTAGTATATACGTATAAATTATATCTATATATGTGTGTGTTGTAACACCATTGCAACTACTTTTGCGCAAAAAAAATCAAGACAAACCGCTCAATCACGTATTTAGATCATCTCACGATTACTTTGCACAAAATATTTACATAAAGTATTCCTAGACTATCTCTACATTATTTTTAATGAGGCATTTGCATATTTTTAAATTAACCGTGACCTTTATAAGTTCAATTATTACCCTGTGTTTTTGTTTTTTTCTTTTAATGTTTGTTTCAAGGAGCATGTAGACTTTGTGTTTTATTTTAACACTCTTATTGATAATAACACAAATTGCGATTATTTTTTTTAAAACCAAATAACTTAAAGGATGTTTCAAAAATAAGCAACATGCGTTGAATAGAATAACCCACATATTTATGAGTAATATCTCTTTTAGTGTACTCTCTGTAAGGCAGCTCCCTTGACACAAGCATGAATCTAACAGGAAGCCTTGTGCCATGATGTGGATTAAAACCAAACCATTTATGCCAGAAGAACTGATTCCCAACTGAGCAGCGCGTACCATGTTTTTGACCTAGTTGGGTCCCTCAGTACTGTTAGGAACTGGTTGGCTGGGTGAGATGCTTGGTGACTGGGTCAGGAAGTAAGAGTTCTCCATATGGAGACTGACAATTAAGAAGGCCACCGTTGAGTCTTATACCCTGGATTCTCACAGTGGGATTCTGGGACATATGCAAAGTTTTTCCAGTATTGGATAAGGACACCAGCCTATTTTAGGTACCTTGTAAGGCACTCCCGTGACAATCAACTTACTTCCTACCCTAGTAAAGCCTCTCACTCAGCAAACTCACTAGTTCCCTTTGCTTAACTGAGAGCCCCATCAGGGTCAAAAAAACATTGCTGTCTAGTCTACATTCCTGCGTGTATGTCCTTGCTTGCTGTCGAAGGAGCTGCCGTCCTTACAGGTAGCTAAAAGAGCATGTTTTTCCTTATCCCATCCTGGAAACTTTGTATCCCTTTCCGATTTCCCCCTATATCCATAACAGACATGCATAACACAAACAAGCCCCAATATACTGGACAAACCACTACAGCAACAAACCATCACCCCATATATTACCCCTTCGCGTCTAAGCCATTATTAAGCTTCAGGACCAAGCACAATTTTTAAAATCTGTTCTTTGTCACTATTTGCAGTTATAAATTTAGAACGGTTTATCATACCCAGGTAATTTTGAATTGTTTTTTTTGTTGCAATTTGTACTTCACGTTAGTGGTATATTTTGGTTGTTTGCTTGCATTTATTTATTAAAGTAAGAAATTTGGTAAAAATTTTGAACAAAATGGCAATTTTTTGATTTCTAAAGTTATTCCCATTTTACAGTAATCTAACCACCCAAATTATTAACTATACATTAACCATAATCTACTTTATTTGCCATCATTTTTTAAATGTTTATAATATTTTTATTTGGCCATTAGTGACTTTCTAATAAACAGCACTTTTCAAATTTTCAAAAAATGTAAGATTCAATTATATTTTAGAGGTCTTCATATTGTAAAGGGTTTTTACATTACAGTTATATTTTGGTGGAACTCCTCACAAATCATCTCCATTTTTAAAAACTGCACAACCCCAAACTGTTCAAAAGCAGCCATTGATAAGTTTGTAACCCCTTTCAGTTGTATCAATGAATTGAAACAAGATGAGGTGTTCCATTTTGAATTTTTAATTTTTACAATTAAGGGTCAATATTTAGCCCTAAAAACATGTCCCTGCGTACAAAAAAAAACTCACAATTTTTGTTTGGCAGTTTCTTTTACTATCATATCCTATGTGGATTATAAACCGCTTAATGAGGCCACTAGTGTAAAGATAGAAGGGCCCCATTGACTTTGTGGGGGCAGATTAGCGAAGGACACAGATCTGTGCCAGACACATTTCAAAAGTCCTGAGGTCCAGAAGGGTGAAACCCCCCACAAATGACACCATTTTGAAACTACACCCCTGAAAGAATGTATTTATGGTTATGATAAGCCTTGTGAGCCTTGGTTTTTTACAGTTTTTTTTTGAAATGTAGCTGTAAAAATTTTTGCATTTTTCACAAATTCAGCATTTATAGGACAGATTGTCAGATGCAGAGCATGAAAGTGAAACAAATGGGCTTAATTTTTATAGTTCTGTTTCTCCTGTTCAGAAATACCCCCAAAGTGCATAAATATGTTCACTGGACTACGGCAGGGCCTGCAAGTGTAGCAGCAAGCAACCTGGGGCGTTCAAGACCAATATTTGAATGATTGATTCACCAGCCCCAAGTAATGTTCAAAAGACCGTGGACCCCCGAATGATGGAACCCCCACAAATGACACCATTTTTGAAACTACAACCCCTGAAAGAATGTATTTTGGTTATGATAAGCCTTTTGACTCTGTGGTTTTTTACAGTTTTTTGTTGAAATGTAGCGTGAAAAAATTTTGTGCCATTTTTCACAAATTCAGCATTTATAGGACAGTTTGTCAGATGCAGAGCATGAAAGTGAAACAAATGGGCTTAATTTTTATAGTGCTGTTTCTCCTGAGTTCAGAATACCCCCAAAGTGGCATAATATGTTCACTGGACATACGGCAGGGCCTGCAAGTGAAGCAGCAACCTGAGGCGTTCAAAGACCAATATTTGAATGATTGATTCACCAGCCCCAGTAATGTTCAAAGAGACGTGGACCCCCAGATGATGGAAACCCCCCACAATGACACCATTTTTGAAACTACACCCTGAAAGAATGTATTTATGGTTATGATAACTTTTGATCTGTGGTTTTTTACAGTTTTTTGTTGAAATGTAGCTGTAAAAAAATTTTGTGCATTTTCCACAAATTCAGCATTTATAGGACAGATTTGTCAGAGCAGAGCATGAAAGTGAAACAAATGGGCTTAATTTTATGTGCTGTTTCTCCTGAGTTCAGAAATACCCCCAAAGTGGCATAAATATGTTCACTGGACATACGGCAGGGCATCAAGTGAAGCAGCAACCTGAGGCGTTCAAAGACCAATATTTGAATGATTGATTCACCAGCCCCAGTAATGTTCAAAGAGACCGTGGCCCGCAGAATGATGGAAACCCCCACAAATGACACCATTTTTGAAACTACACCCCTGAAGAATGTATTTATGGTTATGATCAGCCTTTTGACGCTATGGTTGTTTTACAGTTTTTTGTTGAAATGTAGCGTGAAAAAAAATTTTGTGCCATTTTTCACAAATTCAGCATTTATAGGACAGATTTGTCAGATGCAGAGCATGAAAGTGAAACAAATGGGCTTAATTTTTATAGTGCTGTTTCTCCTGAGTTCAGAAATACCCCCAAAGTGGCATAAATATATTCACTGGACATATGGCAGGGCCTGCAAGTGATAGGACAATGCAAGGATTTTGAAGCTTTTAGGGCTATTTCCCTATAGGTTTTGCAGGTCCCAGTTTGATTTACATAGGCCCTGTGCTCCAGTGCTCCTAAAATACCGTAGGAGTTTGTCCAATGCCGTTTTGGTTAAAATACGCCCTTTACTTTTTGTTACCATAATCCCCATTATACCCCTAGATGAATACCAAGTAAATGAAGGCGTCAGAATCCTTGTGGCGTCTATCCCTTCCAGGCCCAGCCATGTGTCCAGGCAGTATATAAGGGCAATTTAGGGTTTTTTTATGAAAGCAGGAGAAATAACCTTATAAATGTCAGAGTTTATTTTTCCATATTTATGCTGTTGCATGAAAATTATGTCCTAAGTGGACATTTTAGATAAAAAATGTGTTTCAATATTTCAGATATTCAGCACATCTGTTCCAAAAAAACAAGAGAACAATACAAGCGTACATACAAAACCCCTTAAAAAATATTTAGTGTGGTCTTATATAAAACAGAGGTACTTCTGGCTATAAGGGCCAATGTAAATCAAACTGGGACCTGCAACACCTATAGGGTAATAGCCGTAAAAGCTTCAAAATCCTTGCATTGTCCTATCTCTTCCAGGCCCTGCCGTATGTCCAGTGAACATATTTATGCCACTTTGGGGGTATTTCTGAACTCAGGAGAAACAGCACTATAAAAACTAAGCCCATTTGCTTCACTTTCATGCTCTGCATCTGAGAAATCTGTCCTATAAATGATGAATTTGTGAAAAATCAACATGGGGAGAGAAAAAGAACTGGACCGCACATCCACACATGGGTTAAGGCACTGCACCTTAATAACAGCTGTTTTTCTGATATGCAAATTAGCTTTTCTGACTCATCTCCTGGCTGTGACTCTTCAAGCTCCCAGGCTGGCAGTAAACTATGCCCCCTTATTTTGAATGACAGCTCTGTGTCTGTTAAATCACTGACCTGTCTCCTTGTACTAAGGGACTGTCTGCAAATACAGACATATAAAGCTATAAATACAATTATAGGAAATATTGCGTCAATCTTTTTATACAGTGCCTTGTGTTAATCATGTCACCAGAGTGACATCATCGCAGGTCCTTTAGCCTTCTAACAATAGCAAACTGTACACCATGCATGTGATCATATAAAATCAAAGCAGCCTGCATGGAGGATGGAGAGGAGTAAGAAGTCAATGGAGGCTGCTGTAACTTCATGTGGTCAAATACATACATGGGGTACAGTTTGCTATGGTTAAGAGGCTAAAGGACCTGAGATTATGTCATCCTGGTCGCATGACCTGAACTGCTAAATAGTAAAGAAGCAT